>OX359292.1:72918953-72961439 GCA_947179395.2 Pulicaria dysenterica | reverse complement strand
AAAATGGAGATATATAATTTAAGCTTCCTAAAAATCTTTGTAATTGAGTTTTATCCAGTATATTATCTGGAAATTTAGAAGCAAAATCAATACTTCTATTAATAGGAATTATACTTCCTTTTTCTATATTATGACCAAGGAATCTAACCTTAGTTTGAAATAATTGCATCTTTGGTTTAGATATAACCAAACCATTATTTATAATAATTTTCTTAAATATATCTAAATGTTTGAAATGAGATTCAATATTTTTAGAAAATATTAAAATATCATCGATATAAACAATCATAAAATCACTATAAGGATTAAAAATATCATTCATAATATTCTGAAATTCAGAAGGAGCATTTTTCAAACCAAATGTCATAACATTCCATTCATATTGTCCAAATGGAACATTAAAAGCAGTTTTATATCTGTCTTTCTCATCAATTTGTATTTGCCAGTATCCTGACTTTAAATCAAATTTTGAAAATATAATAGAATCATGTAATCTATCCAATAAATCCTTTTTATTAGGAATTGGATATCTAATCCATTTTAAAACTTTATTAAGAGGTTTATAATTTATAACCAGTCTAGGAACACCTCTTTCTTGTTCTGCATGTTTATTAACATAAAAAGCAGTACATGACCATGGAGATTTAGAGGGTTTTATTAACCTTTTCTCTAATAAAGAAGTAATTTCTTTTTTGCATAATTGCAGATATTCAGAATTCATCTGACAAGGTCTTGCCTTGGTTGGAATCTCTTTTTCATTAAAAGTATTTTCATATGGAAGACTGACAATATATTTCTTCCTATCCCAAAAGGCATTGGGATGATCATTACATATTTGTAAAGAAAATTGATGTAATAATAATTTAATCTTATCCTGTAATCTAGGATTTTGTAATTTATCATCAATTGTCAAAGACTGTATTTCTTCTTTTAAAAAATTAATTTGATTATGTTTTGCCATAAGCAAATCTTTTACTTCTGAAATTATTCTAGTAAAAGGATGAGTAGTAAAGCTAAACATCAATTCTTTATCTTGAAAGGTTCCTATAATACCTTTTTTATCAATGTTTTTAATTGGGAAGATTTTCTGTATAAAAGGAATTCCCAAAATCATCTCATTTGTCATGTTTTTTACTAATAAAAAACTTGTAGGAATACAAACATTTCCTTGACAAATCTTAGCATTAGACAATTTATATTTAATATGTAATCTCTGCCCATTAGCAGCACTCAGAGAATGAGTAGTTTTTTCATAATATTTAGTAGGAACAAGACCTTCTTGTATGCAATTTAAATCTGCACCACTATCAATTAAAGCAATAAATTCTTTTATAAAGGTGTTATTAACCAATAATTTAATATTAACTAACCATTTTTGGGAAGTTATTAACTCTAAAGTAGATAAAAATGGTGTATCCTCATTTTTTTCTATATCTTCAGGAATTTTCCCTTTTTCTAAAATAGTAATTCTCTTATCAATTTTCTCATTAAAATTTTTTAAATTCTTAATTTCTAACTTCAAATTATCAATTTCATTAGTCAAGTCAGAAATAGTAGCTGATTTATAAATCTGCTTTTTATTATGTCTATCATCTAACATTTTATAAACTTCCTTGATATCATAAGGATCTTTAGGCAAATCTGTATTAACTCCTGATGTAGAAGTTTCTCCTTTATTCTGGATTAATTGATCAATCATATCTGATCTCAATTTAGGATCTTTAATAGATTTAAACATATCTAATATATTATTATCTATAACATTTATTTCAAAATCTTGAAATTGAGATTGGAGCTTATAAATCTCCTCTTCTGTATTATTATCACAAGAACATTCAGAATCAGAATCTGAACTATTATCATTAAGACAATTAATATCTTCTTCTGAATTATAATCATCCGAAGAATAAGAGTTTAACAACAATTGTTGTAAGCTTTCCTTTATATTATCATCAATATTTAAATTCTTTATCTTTTCTTTCATTCTACATTTATTAGCAAAATGGCCAAATTTTCCACATTTATAACAGGTTTTATTATTCTGAAAATCTTTTCCTTTATTAAAAGAACTATTTCTTTTATTCTTAAAAAATCTCTTTTTAGAATAAGAATCTTTCTTATAATTTTTAAAATTCTTATTTCTTTTTATTTTCAGATTGGGTTTAGAATTACCCCTAATCTTAGGCATATCCATACCAAATTGATCACAGAATTCTCCTAATTGTTTTCTTTCTGTGAGACTATTTCTTTTAAGTTGCTTATTCAACTTTATTTCATTACATAAAGCTAATCCTTCTTGTATAACGATACCTATCAATTTACCATAAGTGAAATCATTATAAATGATACTGGTATTATTGCCTCTAAGATTTTTCCTAATTCTTTCAGCAAATAAATTAGGTAATCCATCTATAAACCTAGATTTCCAGTAATCATTATTAGCATCTGGGAGTTCCATAACTCTAGCCAAGAAAGTATCTTTATACCATCTGAATGATGTTAAAGTCTTACATCTGAGACCATTTAATAGAGTTCTGATATGTTCAGAATTCTGAGACCATCTTCCTGTAAAATGTTCTATAATATTAACAATTAATGTATAAACTGCATTCGCAGAGATATGTCCTTCACTATCAGTTTTTATAGAACTGATAATATCATTTTGATTTTGAGTAGTGAGATAATTATCCCACCATCCTTTTAATTGTCCTGTAAAACCTGCTATAATCATGTTGGCAACAGTTTTATCATTATTACCATTGTTTTTAGCAATAGTGTTGTACATCATCATTCTATGAACCATATTATAGACTTGTTTTTCAGTATAACCATCTAAATTCCATTCATAAATGCTTTTGCCATTATAACTATTATTAATAGTATACTCCTGTTCCTCATGAAGAACATCTTGTGGAGTAGGTCTAGGATAATAAAACATCCTTTGAGTAGGCTTATTAGCATATCTACTCTTATAATTTTCAATTTTATTTAATTGTTCATTTACCTTATTAACAGAATCCATTTCTGAATCAGTTTCATAACCAGAACTATAATCTGTTCCTTTTAAAGTATTAATATTTAATTTACCAAATTGTTGTTTCAAAATATTTTCAATCTCAGAAGTAGATTTTAATTTAAAATCTGTAACTTCTGGTGGTGGTTGAATACTTGGAGTAATTTTATCATCATTACTCTGTTTGTTATTATCCATTTTTCCTATTAATTCCTCAACTTTTTGATTAAGTGAAAATATCTGTTCACCTAAAACTGTTAAATAAACATTTGTATAATTTTGCTGTTGTAAAATATTATTAACATGATCAGTAGTAATCTGAATAATATTACTATCAAACAATTTTTGATAAGGAGCACAACTTAAAATTATATTTCCTTTTTGTATTTGAAAAGGTTGTTGTGGTGGAAAAATAGATTTCTGAATATTACCATTTGAAAGATTATAATTTCTTTCTAAAGTAGAAATTTGATTTGTGAACCATGGAATAACATACCTATCTATAAACCATGGAACAAAATGTATAATTTGATTTATTTCAGAAAGTTCTTTATAAAATTCTTCCTGAATATCAAATCTTTCTTTTCTACTAGTATTATCAAATAACCATTCCTTAAATAGTTTCCATTTATCTTGAAAAAATTCATTTTTTATTATGGATCGAGCATCAGATCCTGTGCTAAAATCTATTTGAGGACTTTTATCCATTAAAAACCAGAAAAGTTTAATTCTGAGGCTGTCATATCCTCATGAACAATATTATCATTATTAATTTTCAAATTTTTAATTTTAGAACTAATATCTTCTCTTATTTGAGAAGTAGAAGCCCTTGAAGGAATAGTAGAAGGAATATCGACCTTATAATCTAAAGGTGAGATATAAGAATATGATCTATTAGATCTAGATCGTCTAAGAAGACTATTATCTTCTTCATAAATATTATCATCATCAAACTCAATTTGGATATTACCATCAGTCATTTGTATTATATTTGATATAGAATCATTGATTCTAGGTTGAGGTTGAACTGCCTCTTCTAAAATCCAATTTTGAGGGAATTCTATTTCATTCCATTTAATTGTTCTTCTAGTTATAACTTTAGAAGAATCTAAATTACTTTCTATTATTATAGTTTCATTATTAGATTTACCAATCCTTTTGCAATTAGGAGCCAAAGTAACCAAAAGTTTATAATATATTCTATAACAAAGATTTATAACTTCACTTCCTAACTCATAATCATAACCATGAGTTTTGATATTTAAAGTTAATGACTTTAAAATATTAATATCAGTTAATGATAACTGTAAATCGGGATAAACATTAAAATAAACAGGACCATGAGCCAAACTAGATTGCATTAAAATAAATCAGTCAATGATTGTTTCCAATTTCTATTGCGTCCATCACGCAAAACAGCTAAAAAGCTTTCTGGTAAACCTTTTAAAGTTAAAGGTTTCAAAGCAATTTGAACTAATGCACAATATGCAAATATTTATAATTTTCTTGTTGATATTTATAAATATCCTTTTGATCTAAAAGTCTTATCATCATTTCATTGTTATTTAATGAAATAGTTTCTTCAGTAGTTTTTACTGTCTGTATTAATCCTAATTCCTCAAAAGCACCAAGTTTATATAAAACTTTTGTTGGTATTTTAGGAATAGACCATTTATTCAAAAGATCTAAATCTTTTGGTATATGATATTCTTCATTTAAAGAATTTTTGACAGAATTTCTGTCCTGTTTAGCAAACAGCTTCATAATATTCATAATAAAATATGTTGAATATGCTGAATTATTATTATTATTATTATTATTATTATTATTATTATTATTATTATTATTATTATAGTTCAACATTGCTGTTAAATAAGTTAAAAGAAAATTCTAGGTCGTCTTGGTTCTCTAGAATCTGTTTTCCTTGTTCAAAGATACATTCAAACATGTTTTCTAGTTAATAAATTATCTTCAAGAATTATTGTTTATTGAAAAATTTATTAATCATACTAATTCTTATTCATTGTTATTATTATATCTCTTGCCCCAAATAGCAACCACCATCTCTGCCACCATGTTGGTTTGTACTGTATGAAATATGAATGCTTAACTTGTGGAAGGTAGAAGAAACATGCAAATTACAAACAACAAATCAACCCAATTTGTGTGTATTTATAACCCACCACCTCATCACAAACCAATAAAGAATTACACTCAACCAAACCCTTTTAAAAACTGTGCAGAAACCAGACACACATGAACATAATGAATGAGACTACAAACCAAATCTCATAAAACTTACCAAAAAAACAATGAAATGGAGCAAACACTTCTAAGCTTCAGCGCTTCTGTTCAAAGCTCTCTCCAATCTTGTCTCAAATGGTGTATTATGCCAATTTACCTTCTTATCCTGTAAACCAAATACCACTCACTATATTAGACCCCTCTTCTTACCAGCTACAATTAAAAGACAAACACAAACTGACACTGAATTCATAGATATACCTCTCTATACTTGCTAGTTGTATTTGGTATGCCTTTATATGATGAAGTTGAGCTCAAAGATCTGCCTCCTGAATCTGTGTGACTCCAGTAGCTCCCCACACTACCGATTATAGGCATATCATCAGGACTTCGGCCAGGTGACTTCCTTGGCGTACAAGACGACCCTGAAATCTGTTTCAACTCATCTACAGTCAACGCCCCTAAAATTGGTCTATCTTCAATGCTCTTTACTGAAGTAGTTGTTGTTGATTCTTGAGATAAGCTTTTTCCAGAGGAAATGGGTTCAAGATCAGAGTTATAGTATCCAACACGTCTGTTATTCGGTGTGTTTTTCTCCGAAGAAACCAACCAATTTGAAAGACTGGCATCAACTGCCATCTCTTGATTCTGATTCTTGGGTCGGAATGAATTGGAATTCAAAGAAGAATTCTCCTTTTGTGGGATGGAATTCACCGCTGTTCCTTTTGACTTTAAAGCTTTCCATTGTGTAATATTCTCAACAGGTTTCAACACGGGATTCAAAGAGGACTCCATTCTTGATTCCGATGATGGAACTGGTGCTTCTTGACATATGATTTCATCTTCATCATCATAATCTTCTTCTTCGTCGTCTAAACCATCATCATTTGTATCCTCATAATCAGAATCTTCGATTTCATCATCACTTTCAAGGCAATTCCCATACCTATAATTTGGTGGATAGGATCCAACATTCACAACATCTGAACCGTCTTGAGAACCCGATGGGGAATGGATTTCACCCGACTTGGGAAAGGTTTCGCCTTTTTCGTTTCTTTCCAATAAAGATTCAGTACTGTCATAGACTTGAACATGCTCATAGGTTGTGACATTTGTATCAAATGTCACCTTTTTCCTGGTACTCAAACTCACTGGCTCCTCATTCTTTCCTCTACAGCAAAGAAAAAAGATTAAAAAGGTTTACACAGAAACAAATAAATATGGCATAAATAATACAAACTAATGAACCCATGAGTTACCTTAATTCTGGAAGAGAGTTAGAGGGCTTATCCTTGATGCTTTGTACCAACAATACATCAGCTTGCACAAGGTTTTCTCTTTTAGGATTCTGGAATAAAATTCATCAAATTAGCACAAAATTAAGATTCTAATTTAGTGATTTCATATGATCAAAATCAGATAACTAGTTACTTATGCCCATTTCCCCAATTTTCATCTAAATTTCATGGCTTCCATTTGTGCAGAGAATATAAATTCATATTCAAGAAAGTAAGCATTCATGTTGTCGTGGGTAGCTAAGAAATTCAGTAGTTAAACATTACAACATTCAAAATCAAGAACATCCCACCACAAAAGTCAAACCAAATTCAAATTCAAAATCCCAAATCCATCAGGAACAATCTAGCAGATGAGAAAAAGTCTTGAATTTCTAGCGAATCAAAGACGAGAAGAACAACAGGGAATGTTACTGAAAAAGGGAAATTGAAGTAATCTTACTTGATCTCGAGGGATGGCCTTGTACCTCTGTTTCCTTCGCTTCCGATCCTTTGAAGGACCGAAACAACCAAGAAAACAGCCCATTAGAAATCAACACTGTTCTTGATTTAAAAAGATTATTCTTCTTCTTCTTCTTCTTCTTCTTCTTCTTCTTCTTCTTCTGGGTGTTTGAGGAATTATTAGACGGTCTCCATTATTCAAAGGAGAGAGAGGGAGCAGAGAAAACGGTCGAGTTTTGGTGGTTTTTGTAAGAGATTGAATTAGGGTTTAGAGTTAATTACAAAGATGGTCCCTGTGGTTTGCGCTGAATTTCACATTCAGTCCTTTAAACTCGAAAATTACACTGATAGTCCTTATGGTTAACGTTTTGTTTCACTTTTAGTCCTTTACACTAACTCCAGTTAAAGTTGACCGTTAGTCAAAGGGTAAATTGGTCATTTACCTTATTATCCTTGTTACCAACCAGGATTTACCTATTAACATAATTTCCAAACACCCTTTTCTCTAATTCTTGTTACCAAACATCAATTTTCACCCCTCTTATATCACCCTTCCCTCTCTCATCTCTCATCTCTAATCTCTCATATTCTTTCTCTCTAATCTTTAACAAGAACCAAGAACAGCCTCTAGACTTCCGGCCACCACTGCCGCCACCTAGGGCCGCCGGCCACTACCGCCGCTAAACCACCATGCAACCGCCACCACCATGCGACCACACCCCGACTTTTTTCTCTCTGAAAATTAACCACCGTCGCCACCTCCATGCGACCACCACCACCATGATACAACCTCCACCACCACCATGCGACCACACCCTGATCTCTATATATGAACCACGCCGTCGCCTCCGCCTCCAGATCTGCACCACCGCCTCCAGATCTGCACCTCCGCCTCGAATCTGAACCACCTCCGCCTCCAGATCTGCACCTCCGCCTCCAGATCTGCACCGCCGCCGTCGCATCCACATCCGAACCGCCACCGCCTCGGTTAGGGTTTTTGTTTTTCCCGATTGTTGTTATGTTCTTCCTCAATCTGTGATTTGGGTTTTTTATTTAATGATATGGTTTTTGTTCTTCTTACAATTTTAGGGTTTATTTGAACACTTTGTTGTGTTTTTGTTGTAAATCAAGATTGATGTGTATATGTTGTGATTCTGTTGTAAATCAAGATCTGGTGTATATTTGATTTAGAAATTATGGATTTCATTAATGTGGGTGTTTATATTTTTTTATCAAAAATTTAAGTAATGAATCTGGAAATTAGTGTTTGCATTTTTTATCAACCTTTAATTCATTGCATATGGAAATTAGTGTTTGTGTTTTTTTTATTAATTTTTAATTAATGAATAATGAAAATGGATGTTTGGCAACAAGGATAATATGGAAAATGACCAGAATACCCTTAGTCTACCCTTTGACTAACGGTCAACTTTAACTGGAGTTAGTGTAAAGGACTAAAAGTGAAACAAAACGTTAACCATAAGGACTATCAGTGTAATTTTCGAGTTTAAAGGACTGAATGTGAAATTCAGCGCAAACCACAAGGACCATCTTTGTAATTAACTCTAGGGTTTATGTATGCTATTTGAAAAAGTGAGATGACCGTTGGGTGGGTGATGATGTGGGTGGGGTCTGTCATCACCAGGCTGTAATATTACACCCGCTTTTTCCTATAATTTTTTATGTCATGAAATTTCAAAATTTTAACATAAGATTTTAGGATCTTATCCAAAAATACTAACCCAAAACCCGACCAGAATTGAATTAGAAATGAGTTGCTATGAAATTAAACATCAAACAAAATGGGTAATAAAAGAAATTAGTCGCTACAAATATGACACAAAAAAAGTTTTAACTAATGGTACAACCTTACAAACCCCATTTTATTATAAAATTAGTAAATAAAAAATAAAGTTATATAAAAATCTAAGCAAAAAGGTGGTAAATAATAAATTAGTCAAAGTTAAACTAATAGCGGTCAACGTAAAATTGAAATCCTTAAAAATCAAAGTGTTAACTACATTTGTGAATCGAGTGGCTTATTCTTTGATAAAAAAACTCGATCCGAACTCTAAAAATAGTGGTAAGGCTATGTATTTTTGAAGTTAATTTTATATGCATTTTTACTTGAAAAATGGGGTGGCCTGAAACTCGATTTAAATATGAAATTATTTTCTTGAAAACACAACTCAAATATTTTTCCCGGCAAAGTAGGTTGATATGGAACACGATTCGAACCGAACACGGGTTTAAAGTGACACGAACGAAAAACGACACTATTTTAACTTAGACCGAAAATGATTGACACGAAAATGACATGGTATATTTAACCCGAACACGACCAGAATTAGCAACCTTAATCTTACATCATACAATCATAAAGAACAAAGAAATTTTAATTTTCCATCAAACACTAGAACTATATTAGAAATCATAAATTTGAACCTTGCATCTCCGGTTAAACAAATGTAGACAGAAAGAGATGGATATTAGGGCAAGGCATGGCTAGTATCGATGATGAAGGTTTGCGTCAACGATAGTAAGGTGGTCTCAGAAGTGGTGGTCGATACATGACAGACTAGTGTATTGCAGGGAAGATGAGAGAGGGAGAGGAAGAGAGATCAATGTGATGTTAATAAGATAAAATTAATAAAAAATTAAAGGACAATGAACATATTATCAAAAAATGGGTAGTTTGGTTATTATAAATTGAGGGACTAACATTACAAAAAATTGGGACGGAAGGAACAAACACGTAAAAATAACGACCCATGAATTAAACCGTAATTTGACCAAACTACAGGAATAAAATGCAACTAAATCAATATTATATTTACAGACATTGAAAATAGTAAATTACTTAGTTAAAAATATATAATTTTTCTAAAAGTCTAATAATTAAAAGGAGAATGACAACCACAACGCTGAATAAGAGTAAAAAAAGGAAATTTTAGTTTTTAAACATGGGAATCACAACTCATTTTTTCATAACTAATTTTCTATAATTTCATTCTCACTTTTTAATTGATATTCGACTTTTTATATGAAAAAAAAGGTTATAATTTCAAAATTTTAAATCATATTTATTTTATTCTTATCCACAACTCTAAAGACTGTGGTTACCATTCTCCTAATTAAGAAACATATACTTCTGTTAGAATAGTCTTCCTAACAAAGTGATGATTATTAGTCACGGAAAATAAAATGAAATACTTTAATTATTTTGCTATGAATAATTCGAGTAAGAAATACTAAATATTGAGTTTTTACCTCTACTAATCGGGTATCTTATCATCAAGACATGAATGCATGTTTTTGTAGTTAGACAATTTATGGAGAGAGCAACAATAGGCTCAGTCTAGATAAGTTAAAAGCTGTAAAAAGAGTTTAGTTTCAAAAAGTGTATTGAACTTGTCACTTTTTGTCATTGTTTGTATCCATCTTTCAAAACTACCATTTAGTATATCAAAATTTATAAAAACTACCATTTGATGTATTGGGTTACTTGTCACTAATTTCATTAATTTCTAATTTTTTTAGTTTGCCACCTAATATGCCACATCATTAATTATCGTCACCTCAAGTGTTATTTGTTCTTATCTCCTTTAAGAACATATTCATCTGATTCAAACACATAAACAACTGAAAACAAGATCCAAGGGGAACAACATGAACAATAAACTAAAACTCAAAGACCATTAAACCTAGATTTGATGAAGAACAAATCTAAAATTTTAACTGGATTTAAACATTAAACCCAGATTTGAATCGAAGAACATTAACTTTTGAAGATGAACAGATCTAAACATTAAACCCAAAAAAGATGATGAACAAATCTGAATCGATTGAACCAACAGATGATGAAATCAAACATCAAAATATGATGAAATCAAACACACATAAGATGTTAAAACCCTAATCGAAACTTACTTGGAAGCAGATTTTAGATCTAGAAGATGTCCCCTGTTCATCGCTTGATCGTTCAAGGATGGTCGTCGATTCAAGGGTGGTTGAAACCCTAACTCAGAAGCAACCAGTTCAGGAAGAAATCAAACCTCAACAGATCTGTGAAGATGAACCCTAATCGACTTTCGAAGCTTCGAACAGATATGTGAACCCCAATTCGAAACCCCATTTCGACCTGTGAAGAATAGATGTGTGTACAGTTAGAAGCATGGAACCTTAATCGCGATGGTGAAGTCTTGAGCCATGGCGGTGATGGTGCAATTGTCGGTGAAGTCCAGAGCGGTGGTGGTGATGGTGCAGTCAACTGTGAAATCCAGAACGAAGAAACCTTAATTCGCCGGAGTTGGTGCAGATCGATGGTGCAGTCGGTGGTTGTGGTAAGGGTGCAGTCGCCGGAGGGTGCAGATCGAAGAATCCGAGGCAAGCTTCTGGGTAGATGTCAATGAATCTGTCGATGTAGCAGTTCTTTATTATTAACATTATTATTATTAGTTATTATTATTAGGGTTAATAATGGAAAAAACCCCAAACTCTACTTTACTTTTTGGTTTAAACCTTTATATTTGTTTTTACATGATTTTAACCTTAAACTTTATTTTATTTTCAGTTTAAACCTTAAACTTTATTTTACTTTTGGTTTAAACCTTAAACTTTACTTCTAAATGATTTAAACCTTAAACTTTAAATATATTTCTATTTAACCCATAAACTTTCATTTACTTACTTAAAATGGGTAAAAAGTAAACCTACAACCTATTCAACCGGCTACCTCATGTAACACCCTCTCAACCGGCCTAGATTAATTAAGACAATTAAATTAATTAATCTTGGGAGTTATATTTAAATATTGGGTATTACTTGTCATAATGTGTTATTTATTAATTGTTTGTTTTATTTGTTTTATTTTGTTATTATTTTATTTAGAAAATGATAAATTAATTTGATAAATGGTGGGAATGATGAGTGTCCTTTTGTTTAGCCATTCACGCCATTATACTCACCAACTCACCACCATACTTCTTTTATTTTCAATTTAGTTAGAGAGTGTGGTGTGTGTAAGTGTGTGTTCGGCCGAGAAGAAGAAGAAGGAAGAAAAGAAAGCAAACTTCTATCTTGTTTACATTTTAGTTGAGAATTTGATTTCATCTAAAGGTTAGAATGTTGAAGTTATAGTTGATTGATTATTAATATATTCGGTTTTATATATATGTATGAATTCCGATTAATGCTTGATAAATGGTTTGTTGAATTAGGATGAATGCATGTTAGAAGTTATGATCTATACATGTTATTTATATGTTTAGAATGATTCCTGGAAACATATATAACTTGCATGCTTAAAATCAGTAGTGATTTAAGTTAGAAATCAATAATAGGGATGAACACTTGAATTAGTCGGAATTGGGGTTTGATTGAGTCGGAATTGGTGAATTCCGACAGAATTGGTCGGAATTGATGAAATCCGACTAAACACTTAGTAGATTTTCCTTAACTCTTGTACTCGGAATTGAATTGGGTCGGAATCCGACTGATTATATAAGGACTGCCTTAGTATTTACTCGGAATTGATTTGGGTCGGAATCCGACTAAAACTCTGTGGAATGCCTTAATACTTTACTCGGAATCCTATTTACTCGGAATTGTACCTTTACTCGGAATCCTAATTTCTCGGAATTGGACTTTTACTCGGATTGTGTCTTTGCTCGGATTTGGATTATGATTCTATCGGAATTGGTCATCTACTCGGAATCCGACTTTAATCGGATTTAAACTTAGTCGGAATTGATTATTTGAAGATAAACATGAATTGTATATCTGTTTGGGGTTTATGTATGATGAATATATATGTATAAGTGTATATACATGAGAACATGAATAAATATGATATTTAGTATTGGATCAGTATTATGAATTGAATACTGACTTGGGTTACTTTAATCTCAGGAACTGAGAAGACTCAGTGAATTTAGTCACCTGAGTGTGCCAAGGTTTTGAAGACTTTGGTGAGTGGATTTATATCTTCGGATATACAGGATATGATATCCTATTTGGAATGCTCTTGTTTGGATTGTATATACATGTTAATTTGGAGATCAATATGATGCTGGGCCTGTTGCTGGAGGATTTACAGTATTTGATCTTGATGTACATTTGTGGTACTCAAGGGGGCTGATACTGTTGTCCATATTAGCAAGGCTATCGGTAAACCTTGGTTTTGGCCGACCTTGGTTGTAGGTGTTTGCAACACCGCCGGTTCTCCTGGGATTCATGAGCTATTTGGGTTTGAGCATATTTGCCTTGTGTATGTTTAGATATTTGTTCCCTCACTTAGCTTAGTGCTAACTCCCCACTAGATTGTTTTGCAGATTCTCTTTGGTGAGCTTGATGCTTTTGGGCTGGGAATATGGACGGACCAATACTCTGATGTCGAAGTTTTTGTTAGAGCCTGTTTTTGTATTAACACTGTAAAAGTCTTTGTACATCAAACAAGTTAAATCTTTTTGTATCTATTATGTAATTAAGATAATTATATGTAATTAGCTTCCGCGTGCAGTAAATTATATGTTTAAAAAGTACAGTGTTACACCTCATCTCTCCTTAACACACGACTTGTAAAACGTTTAGAGCATAAAAGGGAAACGGCGGCGAAATCGATGACGGGACCAAAGGCAGCGAACGCTGAGGATGATGGGAACAAGGGCAGCGACCGACGAAGACGACGACGGGACCAAGAGCGAAGAACGATGAGGACGACGACGGGACCAGGGGCAGCGAACGCTGAGGATGACGCCATGACGGGACCAAGGGCAACGACCGACGAAGACGACGACGGGACCAAGTGCGAAGAACGGTGAGGACGACTACGGGCCCAAGGGCAGCGAATGCTGAGGATGACGGGACCAAGGGCAGCGACGGACGAAGACAACGACGGGACCAAGGGCGAAGAACGATGAGGACTGTTGGAACCTAGAGGGGGGTGAATAGGTTCTTTAATTTAGTTTACCAATTTTTCACAAATAAAATTTGTAAGTTGTGATAAAAAAGATTTTTCTTGAAGTTTATAACACAACAAATATATATACTTGAAATAAAGAGAGTAAGGGTAGAGAGATATCACCAATTAGTAGACAAGAGATTTATAGTGGTTCATGCAAGTGTTAACAAACTTGCATTACATCCACTCCTTGGCCTCACCCACCAAGAGTTTGCTCCACTAGCTTCTCTCTTTGAAGGTAGTGATAAACCTTTTACACTTCTCTTTTTCCACTTGCAAGAATTAACACTTCAAACTTGCAAGTAAGGTAAAGATAACCTTGCTTCACTCTAATTCTATAGGCTAGAGTTGATCCTCACTTCACTCTAATTTGAAAGGCTAGAGTTGATCCTTACTTCTCTCTAATTCTAAAGGCTAGAGATGATCCTTACTTCACTCTAATTTGAAAGGCTAGAGTTGATCTTTACACTATTACAAAATATATGAATGATGTTGTAATGTTTAAACTTTGATGGCTTTCACTCTTGCTTTGATCTTGATCTTGAAAGATTGAATAATATCAAAGTATATGAGCTAACAAGATATGAATATATGTTCTGTGTTTTTGCTATGCAAGAGGTTAGTAATGAATGAGGTTTGAGTTGGTTTAAATAAGGAAAAAGGAGTGAGCTCAAAAAGTGTCCAGACATCTCACGGTTTTATCCACGGTCGACCGTGGATAAAACCGTCAGCTTCCTGGAACTTTTTGAGCCTTTCAATTATAGACGTTGGACTTTATTTCAAACCACACTCAACTCATTTTTACCATAAAAATCAACTAAAAAGTAGATGTTCAAAAGGTTGGTTGATCCCATACTTCTAATGTTTGAATTTAAACACAAAAATTGAAGTTTGGAAACCAATACACAAAGCATGTTGAAATTTTACCCCTTTGGGAGATTCCCTTGCTAAAAATGGTTGTGTATTGTTTCAAAGTGGGATTGTGTTTGGTATTTTCTAAAATGGGAAGTCATAGATTAATTCAACCAACACAAATAAGTTTATAAAAAATATTTGTCCATTTTATAAAACTTTTTATAAAAATGATTTTATAAAGACTTAAACTTATTTGATTATTTTATTTGTAAGCTCATATAATTCGAACTCTTGTTTGTAGATATCTTTGTCATCGGCTTTGAAGATATCATCTTTACTTTTTGAGTACGAGTTCGGTTGACTTGAAGAAGAACAATATTTAAGAGTTGTGAGCTGAGCAGCGACGGTTGATTCACGGTCGACCGTGGGATCGACCGTGACGGTTCCTTTATCTTGATTTCTTCTTTTCTTGTTGAATTGAAGTCTTCAATTATTTGTTCTTCACTTGATCATTAATTTTAGGTTTGTTGATCTTTAAAGAATGTAGCATATGAACATATGAATAAATTTGATAAGCAATAATATTACTTGTTCATATTTTTATCATTATCAAAATAAGGAGTGCATTTCTTAATGTGTGACTGTGTATGCACTAACAAGGACGACGACGGGAGCAAGGGCAGCGCTGTTCGGCCTTGGTCCCGTCGTCGATTTCGCCGTCGCTCCCCTTTTATGCTCTAAACGTTTACAAGTTGTGTGTTAAAGTAAGATGAAGTAGCCGGTTGAATAGGTTGTAGGTTTACTTTTTACCCATTTTAAGTAAGTAAATTAAAGTTTATGGGTTAAATAGAAATATATTTAAAGTTTAAGGTTTAAATCATTTAGAAATAAAGTTTAAGGTTTAAACCAACAAGTAAAATAAAGTTTAAGGTTTGAACAAAAAGTAAAATAAAGTTTAAGGTTTAAATCATGTAAAAACCAAGATTAAGGTTTAAACAAAAAAATAAAGCAAAGTTTAAGGTTTTTTCCATTATTAACCCTTATTATTACTATTATTATTATTTATTTATTATTATTATATTTTCAATTATTTTTATATAAAGAATTACATGTCACCACTTAAGTTCAATGCTACCTCACCAAAACCTGTGCCACATCATCACAACGTGTTGAACAGATAACCAAGTGCATAAAATGGTAGTTTTAGAAAGTTGGATACACTAAATGGTAGTTTTGAGAGTTAAGTATACATAATAGTAAAATGTGACAAATTCGATACACTTTTTGAACTAAACCCTTGTAAAAAATCAATTCGCGGATAAGTAAAAGATTATTTTTGTCGACAGTTTCATATAATTTTTTTTTGTTTGTTATTCTATATATAGACATCTTGGAAATTAGTAATTTTATCATCAATAATCATCAAAAATGGTTACACAACGGTCAAGTGTTATTTATCAAAAATTATAAACAAGTTATAATACAGTTTTTAGCTGAACACTTACCCAGGCAAACAAATAACTCTACTGAGCACCAATCGACCATGCTTATTTAAGCAAATATACATAGGCTGGCAAAGTGTTTAGCTGAACACTCAACTTTTCATGCTGATTAGCTCAACACTTAGTTGATATGCTTAACACAGTTCAACAAAGTTAGTTAAGTATGCTAATGAACTTCAGATGTATTAGATTTAAGAAATTTTCATACACCTCTATTATGTATTCTTGTTTACTTGGAGGGTTGTTTATTGGATCATGTGAGAGGACACAATTTCTCGACTAATGCTATTTTGAGTTCACGACAACAACTAAGACTTGATAAACATGCATTTTGTATCACCTAACTCGTTACCAAATTTAATAAAAAAAAGTATATTACATTAACATAACTAAAATTTACACCTTACTCTCGAGTTTAAAAGAATAATCTCTTCAAATTCCTTGTTTTCTCTCTTTTTCATCATTAAATAAAATCTGTAAACACAACTTTTCTAATTCTCTTTTTGACCTTTTTCATGAAAACATCACACACTATCGATTTTTCTATACGAGGGAATATTTAAGTAATTTTGACATGCAAGGCACGAACATTCCATGAACAACTAAACGATGTCGTTGAACAGAAATCATGACGTGTGCTTCTTTTTCGATCTGATCCCAAATTCCCAAACGGACACTTCAAGTCCGTGCAAAACCCTAGATTCAGAAATTACACACACACATACACTCAGTCACTCTCAAATTGAGCTGCGTGTTTGTGTGTGAGACAAGCAAAGAATATCAATGGATTCAGACGAAGGGAAGCTGTTCTTAGGAGGAATAGCATGGGACACCACTGAAGAAAGGTTAACTGATTACTTCGGCAAATACGGCGATGTATCTCAGACCGTAATCATGCGCGACAAGATCACTGGACGACCTCGTGGATTCGGTTTCGTTGTCTTCTCAGATCCGTCTGTTCTTGATTCTGTTCTTCAAGATAGGCACACCATTGACGGCCGCAATGTAAGAAATTACTCATTGTTTTACGTTTTTTGATTGGTTTGGACTACATTCTCAGCTTTCCTATTATTGATTGTTGCTATATTCGTTTGATATTAGGTTTTATGTATGTTTTTAATGGGTTTTGACTCTTAACTCGTTAAGCCCCTGGGTTTTATGTTTTATGCTTAACTGTCAGTTTCATCCGTTTCCACAACTTTACTTCTAGTTGAGAACCAACCACCTTACTAATAACTGCGCTAGCTGTGGTTCATAATTGTTCTTTCCATTGAGCGTTCAAATTGTCAATAATCACAAGTCAAAGCTACATATCTGGAAGGGGTATTTTTTCACGAAATTTCCCAATTCAGTCAAGCTCTGTCACTTCAATCTTTCGTTTGTAATTGGACTGCTTTCTTGGGTTGGGTGTTTGAATCTGCTTGTTTTAGTACTTGGAGGTATTATTTGATTAATTTCTTTTTACTCGGTAATTGTATGATATGTGTCAAAATCTTTGTACGGTTTTCTGCTGTATCAATATCTTATAAAGAACCCTTCAATAACTGTAATCTGTTGTTTTCTTTGGAAGATTGTGGTCTATTTCGCTCTGTGCTGTGGTTTATTAGCATACGATTGAGGTTGGATGAGTTATCTGGATCCATCCATCAATCTTCATTCCAGTGATATGTGTTTAGGGTTTTATGCTGATTTAAATTTGGTAAATATGATTTTGCTTTTGAGTGTTCTAAATTTCCAATGATTCGCCGCGTCTTGTCTGTAACTGATAGGGAATGGATAGTGGGTTCTAGAAGGGGCATTATTGTAATATGATTAGTGGTTTGTTAGAGGTAACAAACTATAAATAAGGGGGGTGAGCTCATTGGTAGATAGACAGAAATTAGTAAGGATTTGGTTTAGTCTCTTGTAGAGATTGGCTCATTGGTTTATACCTTTGAGAGAGGGCTGTGCCCTGGATCAATTCATTCGGTTGTGGATGCATTGAGCCTATTATTGTTCTTGTTTCAGTTTTATATCATATCTATTTTCAGTTTCTGTTGATCGATTGGTGTTATTTGGCTGTTTATAATTTCTGATTCTTAACAGTAACACATATAGTTGCTTAATAATGCTGCTTTGCAATTGATTATCTATGTATTTTGTCTTTCCTATAAATTGTTATCCAGAATTCATTTTCAGACACGTGTATTCTTCTTTACAACTTATGTTTGGTTGCAGTTATAGTATTCTTATGTTCCATCAGTATAGCTGCACGACTCAAGAGTACCCAAAAGGCTCATAACCTTTGAGGAAACAAATCTGCTTGTTTTTCTTTTTCTATGTAGTACCTTCTTGACATTTTCTTGCCAATTTAATACTAGCCCACACGGCAAATGAGATCCTAGCTTCTCTAGTTTCAAATAAGAAATAATACATTATAATGTACTTACTAAGTAATTAGCTGGTCATATTTTACCTTAAGTAAAGTAATCACAGAATTAGATGCAAGTATATGGTTTTGATATTTATATAGAATTCCATCCTCTACTTTGCAGGTGGAAGCTAAGAGGGCTTTATCCAGAGAAGAACAGCAAGCATCTAGACCTGCAAATAATGCCAGCAGAAGCACTGGAGGATCTGGAAATTATAGAACCAAAAAAATATTTGTTGGTGGATTGCCTTCTACCTTAACAGAGGAACAATTCCGCCAGTATTTTGAAAGTTATGGAGATGTGATCGATGTAGTAATTATGTTTGATCAAAATACCAACAGGCCTCGTGGATTTGGTTTCATTTCTTTTGACACAGAAGATGCTGTAGATAGAGTTCTTTTGAAGACTTTCCATGAGCTGAACAATAAGCTAGTGGAGGTAAAACGAGCACTCCCTAAAGATGCTAATCCTGGCGGCAGCAGTGGTGGTCGTCAAGGTAACCATGCTGGATCATTTGATAGTCAAATGGATGGTAATAGATTCATGCAGCAAAACTCTGGTGGTGGTTACCCCGCATATTCTGGATATGGTCAACCGAGCTATGGCTTTGGAGCACTGAATGGTAATGCTGGTTATGGTGGTTATGGAAGCTATGGTTATGGTGGTCCTGCTGGAGCATATGGGAACCCAAATATAGGTAGTAGTCCTAGTGCATTAAAAAGCCCATGGGGTGGTCAGACTCCTGGCTATGGTGGTGCAGGCTATGGTGCCAATGCACCCTACGGGGGTAATGTTCTTTGGAATGCTGGTAATGCTGGTGGTGGTGGTGCTGTTCCTGCTCCAGTGGGTCAATCTCCAAGTGGTGCTTCTGGTTATGGTAATCAAGGTTATGGTTATGGTGGTTATGGTACCAATGACGGCTACAACTCAAATACCGGTGGGTATGGTGGCCGATCTGGGCCTGGGGGTGCTGCTAATAGCATGACTGCAAGTGGTGGAGATCAACAAGGGCCAGGCAGTGGCGGTGGCTATATAGCGGGTCCATATAACGCGCAGCCTGGTTACTCTAATGCCGGTTGGAGATCTGATTCTTGAATGGATTGGCTTCCTCAGTGGCAACAAACTCAAAACCAGTTGGATTGCTTGAATGTTGGTAGTATGTTCAAGTAGTTATTTTGGTAGTATCATTGTCAGTAGTATTCACCTTTCCTAGTTGTAATTTCATTATAAGCTTCTTTGCTTCATTTGTAGTGTCTAACTCAAATATGTGTTAGTTGATTGAGTGGTTTTCCATTATTGTTAAATTCTTCAATCTTTTGTTATTAAGCTAGTGTAGCAGGTACTTGACTACCATGCTATGGTTCTTTATCCTTATCATCATTTTTTATTAGGTAAATTACTCATTAGGATTGCTAGCAAAGGAATTTTTGCTATAATCCTGAAGCATGAGTAAACTTTTTGTGTTAATGACATCTTGGTAGCAAGTAGCGGGGGTTACCTATGGAGGCATAATATTTCCCATGTTATCTTCTCTTTGTTTTACAGGAAATAACGAATTGATGAATATTGGAGTCATGAAATCTGATCAAGCTTGGATGTGCATGACAAGAATTCGAGTTTGAGCAAAAGGGTACGTCAATTTGCTGTTTCAAGTTTTAATCTTCGTTTTCCTTTCGGTTAATTTTGTCCCATATTTGTGTTTAAGGGTTCCACCATTGAATCTCAATGTGGCGAAATGGGCAGTTGGGTTACTGTTCAAGTCAGGTTAATTTTGATGCTAATCAAAACACTTGTTGTCCAGATCTTTTAAATTTTTATCAATGTTTATTATGCCAAATGCGATTACAAAGAATTGTATAATAAAATGATTTGGAAGGTTCAATGCGATAACAAGTATATATTTTGGGCGACTTTCAATCTATTCAACTAATTTTTTTAGCTAACGTTTACGTTTTACAAGTTGTTGGAGCCGTTACAGATAAAATATAACTGAAATCAAACTCATTTGCAAGTAATTGGTCAAAATTATCGCGTTAACTGATTCTTGATATGTTCAACTTGTGTGAAAATAGATAATGTTTTCCTCATCTGGGCCACTGCAGAGCGTTGCGACTTCTGCCATTCATCATCCTTATTCTGTTCGGCGTTATATTACATCGGATGATGACCTTTCCAGGATCCTATATTCAATCCAAATTTACTTGTTTGCCTTTTAATTATCATTACTTGGTTGTCACAGCACTGGTTTTAGCCATTGGTTCTGAATTGTTTTTCTTACCTACAAACCATTAATTGGTGTTAGCAATTTTAATTTTAATTTATGAGTTATATTGGTTTTTATTTTGATAAAGAAAACGTTTCAGACATGTATCCATAGTTAAACATGTTACTCTTGGCAACATTGCATCCTTTTTCTTAGGACAAATGAAGTAATGGCTATATGCTTAATTTATGAATAGCAGATTTTGCAACTTGGACTTATTTACACTACATGAATTGACAAGCTACATGCCTATATCATGCAAGTTTATCTCTTATTTGCACATGCTTCTTCTCTCTATAAGAGCATGCTCCTTCTCTCTCACTTCATTCCCATTTTACCAACCACTTTCACACCAAAAATACTTCCTCATACTGAGACAGGGTATTGTTGCTTTCCCACCTGACACCGACATCCACGTTAGTGACTGCTGACAAAACCACCACTTTGGCCACTACGTTTGCTTTAAGGTTGAAGGAAATACTCAATCCGGTACTTATGCTATGTCAGTGTCATATTACTTCCCTTTTACATCCACACCATGTCATTAATCAAGAAAATAGTCACTTGTCTTCCACGTTGCTTGTACTTTACATTGGTAAATTGTTGAAAATTCGAAAGTTTAACACCCTGATCTCGTGGGTACTATCTTTGAGTCTTTTAGTACAAGTAAATAAGAGGAAACTATAAATCTTAAACTTTTAATTCATCATAACTCCTTATTTACGATATATATATATACATGAATACGTAAGCTTTAAGCTTAGTGAGTAATTGTAGTCTAATGATAAATATTTTTCACAAATACTTGGCCCCAAATCGAAGGCTAAAAACCATCTTGAACCAATTTCAAGTATATGACATCTCTTGGAGATCTCATGATTACATGTTATGTATGTCAAACTTCTCATAGGTATTCTAACTTCTGGTTCACATAAGGGTTGCCCAATAAGGTTCTTTTGCAAGAATCTCAATGGCTGTACTTAATATGTATAAAATTTTGTATGTATTATAGGTTTTCCCTCCACGCTCACCATCCATTAAACTTCCCACATCCATGGAACGACTGAGATTGGTACTCGCACTAACAACGGTTCTCGAATTAACCTTCCCATATATATATATATATATATATATAGGGGAGGGTTCATGCGAGAACCGTTGTTAGTGCGAGAACCGCGAGAACCAATCTCGGCCGTTCCTTGGATATGGGAAGTTTCATGGATGGTAAGCGTGGAGGGATAGAGTGTGGCAGGGTGCATTTGAGGAATTCATGGGTGGGCAATGACATTAAAAGAGGGGGAATTGGACGGCTCAGATTGGTTCTCGCGGTTCTCGCACTAAGAATGGTTCTCGCATGAACTTTTTCCTATATATATATATATATATATATATATATATATATATATATATATATATATATATATATATATATATATGAAAAAGTTCATGCGAGAACCATTCTTAGTGCGAGAACCGCGAGAACCAATCAGAGCCGTCCAATTCCCCTTCTTTTAATGTCATTGTCCACCCATTAATTCCTCACATGCACCCTGCCACACTCTATCCCTCCACGCTCACCATCCATGAAACTTCCCATATCCAAGGAACGGCCGAGATATGGGAAGTTTCATGGATGGTGAGCGTGGAGGGATAAAGTGTGGCAGAGTGCATGTGAGGAATTCATGGGTGGACAATGACATTGAAAGAGGGGGAATTGGATGACTCAGATTGGTTCTTGCGGTTCTCGCATGAACTTTTTCATATATATATATATATATATATATATATATACACACACACACACACAAACACACTATCATAATACCCGTGCAATGCGACGGCGGTGAATAGTTTGTGCTTGACAGCATGTCTTAATTTGATAATGTAAGGGTATTGAATTTATGGAATATTGTAGCACATACTTTTTTCGACTAAATATCTGTTTTCTTTGTTTTCTCTCCTTTTCTATTTTTTGTCATCCACCTTTTTATTCGGGTTTTTAGTAGTTTTATAAAAACAACAAAAAATAAGATAAAATATATCTAATTATGTTTAATGAGTTTTTTAAAACAACAACTTCTTGAGTAATTAAGGAGATGATTGATTGAACTATTGTTTTAAGTATTTATACTATTTGTATAGAAACATGTACTACTTAATATATATATATATATATATATATATATATATATATATATATATATATATATATATATATATATATATATATATATATATATATATATATATATATATGCCAAAGTTCAAACGAGAACTGTTTTTCGTACGAGAACTGCAAGAACCAATCTGAGCCGTCCAATTCCCCCTCCTTTAATGTCATTGTCCACCCATGAATTCTTCACATGCACCCTGCCACACTTGATCCCCTCTACGCTCTCCATCCACGAACTTCCCATATCCAAGGAACGGCTGAGATTGGTTCTCGCAGTTCTCGTACGAAAAACAGTTCTCGTTTGAACCCTTCCATATATATATATATATATATATATATATATATATATATATATATATATATAGGGGAGGGTTCATGCGAGAACCGTTGTTAGTGCGAGAACCAATCTTGGTCGTTCCTTGGATATGGGAAGTTTCATGGATGGTGAGCGTGGAGGGATAGAGTGTGGCAGGGTGCATGTGAGGAATTAATGGGTGGGCAATGGCATTGAAAGAGGGGGAATTGGACGGCTCAGATTGGTTCTCGCGGTTCTCGCACTAAGAATGGTTCTCGCATGAACTTTTTTCTATATATATATATATGAGTTGTATTCAACATAGTCCTTCTTTTTTGTGTAGTCCTGAGGGACAAATCTCAGCCGTCCGATCAACACATCATTTTCCGGCGATCCCGCCGTCGGATCATCGTGATTTTTGGTGAGGGTCATCGGTTTTAACTCCTCTACAAGACTATGGAGCCTGATCGTCCTCACGATCCTCCATTAACGAGAAATCGAGCAAACTCCAACCACCATGGCCGGCGCTGCAAAATCCGACCACCACGGCCGGAGTTAATGGTGGTGGCGCACATGGTTCAACTCGGTTTGATGAGAGGAGTCCAGATCTGGTCTCGGATTCGTCGTTGGATGCTTAAAAAAAAGGTCTCGAGTTTTATGTCTCAGATCGGCGCCGACGAGGCCAAATTCGCCGGCTGCCGGAGTTGTTCAGGGTGGGGATGGTGGTGGTTCAACTCAGTTTGATGAGAGGAATTCATATCTGGTCTCAGATTCGTCGTTTGATGCTTCAAAAAAAGATCTGGTCGGCAGCGGTGGTGGTGGCCAATAGTGTGCAATCACATGTGATTGCGTCGCCAGAGGAGGTGGCCGGAGGTGATGGTCGGTGGTGGTGGTTGGCGGTGTGCAATCACATGTGATTGTGGCTTCAATCACATGTGATTGTGTAGCCGGAGGTGATGGTCGGTGGTGGTGGTTGGCGGTGTGCAATAACATGTGATTGTGGCTTCAATCACATGTGATTGCGGCGGCCGGAGGTGGTGGTCGGTGGCTGTGGTGGTGGCCGGAGGTGATGGTCGGTGGTGGTTGGCGGTGTGCAATCACATGTGATTGTGGCTTCAATCACATGTGATTGGGTCGCCGGAGGTGATGGTCGGTGTTGGTGGTTGGCGGTGTGCAATCACATGTGATTGCGGCGGCCGGAGGTGGTGGTCGGCGGCTGTGGTGGTGGACGGAGGTGGTGGTCGGTGGTGGTGGTTGGCCGTAATCACATGTGATTGTGCTTCAATCACATGTGATTGGGGTGGCCGGAGGTGGTGGTCGGTGGCAGTGGTGGTGTCCCGAGGTGCTGGTGGGTATTTGCCTTTCTTTTGATCAAGTTGTCTCTCAGGACTACACAAAAACTTTGGACTATATTGAACATTTCACACACACACACACACACACACACACACACACACACACACATATATATATATATATAAGTTTAATCTAGACTTGTTTTTCGTATGAAAACTGTGAGAACTGTGTGCAACGCTATTAATGATTCGTTAATAGTGGTATTTTGGTCATTTATATATTTACCTAACGGTAAATTGCGTCCGGATGAGTAATCATTAATTTGCAAAACTTGATTTTCCAAAAATACCCTCATTAATGCATCATTATTGAGCCATTAACAGAATGTCATTAATTTTAATCAATGACTAAGATTATTCTCGTACCAAAAACAGTTCTCATTTGAACATTCTCGTAAGATAAACTGGCCAAAGGACTTCAATCTAGTGGCAATATCCCTGGACGGAGAGTCGGGTGGCCGGGGAGGGCTTATGATGTGTGGTTCTATTCCTACTCCCCTCTCTTGCAGCTGTAACACCTAAAGCTGAATTGAAACAGAATTTAGGATAACTGAAATAACAGCATGTGCGTTGCTTTTCTCGATGATTCTTAGGTATCCAGCCAAGAGAATCAAATGTTGCCGAATGCATTAGAAATACACATGTTTTAGTCCATGGCATTAATATTCATCATCTCCTTATCATGCTGACGTCAACATATATGATCCAACATTAATTAAGATGTGAACACAGGCATGGAACAAATTACTAAATTCCAAGTAAATGAAATCAGGGAAAACGACATTATAAGTTTTAAACTAACTTGTGATGTATAAGAGGAAAGCTACACAAGGAAAGAGGCATAAAAGTATTGTTACATGTAGCTAAAAACTAGGACTTTTGGTAGCTAAATTAATTAATTAATTTTTTCAACATGATTTGGTAAAGTTTAGTTATAAAATGCCAAACATGCTTACATGCATTATAAGCATAGATATTCATCTCTTTCTTTCCGGCTTTTTTGTGCTTAATTAGAAACAGATGGAATATGAAAAAGGACTTGGAGATGAATTTACACAAGACGGGACAACAGATCTTAAGGGTAGACGTGCATTAAGATCAACCACCGGGAGATGGAGAGCGTGTTACTTCATGTTAGGTGAGTCTCGTAAGATCGGTCTATATATCATGTATGTTATGATCCAATTATTGGTTATATATGCTGATTTTAAATACTGCTAAACTGTTATATACAAAATACACATCTTCAGGCTATGAAGTGTGTGAAAGAATGGCCTACTATGGAATAGCTACAAATTTGGTCTTGTACTTAACCAGGGAACTGCACGAAGGCACCGTGAAATCGTCAAACAATGTCACAAATTGGATCGGAACCGTGTGGCTGACACCTCTTTTGGGTGCATATATTGCTGACACATACCTAGGACGATACTGGACTTTCATGATTGCTTCTTTCATTTATCTTCTGGTAATATATATGATTTAACTCGTTTCTTTGACATTATTAGTGAACACGCACATCCTTACATTTAGTTAATGTATATTTTCGCTACTTCTTCTCTCACAGGGTATGTGTTTATTAACACTTGTGGTTTCACTACCATCACTTAAGCCGCCATCGTGTGGCGATCACGTGAGTTACTTGGACTGTGACAAAAGGGCATCTTCGTTCCAAGTTGGTATCTTCTATTTTGCGCTCTACATCATTGCAGTCGGGACAGGAGGGACCAAGCCCAACATCTCAACAATGGGTGCGGACCAGTTTGACGACTATGAGCCGAAAGAAAGGGCTCATAAGCTCACTTTTTTCAATTGGTGGATGTTTAGCATCTTTTTCGGCACTCTTTTCTCTAATACATTCCTAGTGTATATTCAAGACACTGTGGGTTGGGGTTTAGGGTATGGTATCCCTACATTTGCTCTACTTGTGGCCATAATAGCATTTGTATTTGGAACACCAACTTATAGACACAAGCCGAAAGCTGAAAGCCCGTTTACTCAAATGGCGAAAGTTATAGTTGCCACAACAAGAAAGTGGAATGTTATCGTACCAAATGACCCGAAGGAGCTTTATGAGTTGACTTTGGACGATTATGCTAGCCCCGGGAAGCGTAGAATTGACCATTCATCTTCACTAAGGTTCCTTGACAAAGCTGCGGTGAAGGTCGAAGAATCGACTTCCGAATGGATGTTATGTCCAGTGACACAAGTCGAGCAGACGAAGCAAATGATGAAAATGATCCCAATATTGTGTGCCACCTTCATTCCTAGCACATTATTTGCCCAAACTCACACACTTTTCATTAAACAAGGCACGACTTTGGTTCGTTCCATGGGTCCGGATTTTGAGATCCCGCCAGCCTGTCTGTCTGTGTTTCTCACGATATCCATGCTCATTAGCATTGCAGTTTATGATCGGTTTTTTGTCCCCTTGGTTCGAAAGTACACGAAAAACCCAAGAGGTATCACTTTGCTGCAGCGAATGGTGATCGGATTAGTTCTCCATATCGCTACTATGATTATCGCTAGTTTTGTAGAAAGGCATCGACTAAAAGTTGCTAAAGATAATGGTATATATAAGCCGGGCCAAATTGTTCCTCTAAGTATATTCATTCTCCTTCCTCAATTCGCGTTGATGGGTGTCGCTGATTGTTTCTTGGAAGTAGCAAAACTCGAGTTTTTCTATGATCAAGCACCCGAAGGGATGAAAAGTCTAGGGACGGCTTATTTTACAACTAGTCTTGGTGTCGGGTATTTTCTTAGTAGTTTTATTTTATCGACTGTGGCTAATGTTACAAAGAAGAATGGACACAAAGGTTGGATTCTAAACAACCTTAATAAATCTCACCTAGATTATTATTACGCGTTTTATGCGGTTTTAAGCTTCTTGAACTTCATCGTGTTCCTTGTTGCCGCGAAAAACTTCAAATACAATGCCGAAGTCACCGAAACCGAACAAGAGTTTAAAGAAGATATTGGAAAGTTCACAGAACAAGGCTATGTCAGCGCTTCCTAAATGGTGATATGTGTTTTAAATCTTGAAGGACCAGTTATTGTGTATATTTGGTTAATTTTTTTTCTAAACTTTCTGTTATTATAATTTGTAAGAAAACATGTTGTAATCAATATCAGTCAACCATGGTATAACAACAATAGATTCACAGTATCATGTCTTGTTCAATTCATATCTGATCTCATCAAATGGATCTTTCCAACAATTTTTACTTTTTTTGTTTTCAATCTGGTGATAAATTAAACATTCAATTGATCAGATCTTGTTCATTCATGAACTTAGTTACTTCAAATTGTTATTGAATCAGAAAATTACCTAATTAACCTAATTCTTTCTTTAAAAAGTACTCTGGTTCAAGCACAACATATGTTAATTAACCATTCTCCCATTTATAAGGTAATCTTTGACTTACTACCACTACATGTGGTATATATAAATACAGTTAAAATCTTTGACCTATATTTACTTATTAATGGGTTGAATCGATTGGGTTAAAAAGAAAACGAGTCAAATGGGTTGATCAGAGTTGAAACTCACCCAAAGTCTGTTTTAATTTTAATTTTAAACATTATTCGAATTATATATTACTACCTCCGTCCCATTTTTATTGTCCAGTTTTGATTTCTTAAAGTCAATTTTTTTCAACTTTGACCTTAAATAATTTTGTTTACGTCATATAATACTTGATGAAAACTATATAAATGAGTATACATTTAAAACACAATGCATTCATATAATTTGTATGAAATATTTTATAACATAAACAAAAATATTTATGATCAAAGTTGAAAAAGAAAGACTTTAAAAAGTCAAAAGTGGACAATTAAAATGGGACGGAGGGAGTATAAAATTGTTGTCTTAGTCTAGAATTCTCCATAATATATATATCTACCTATATAATAAAATGCACTCATGCCTTACAAAATCGACACTTGTTGTATAAATAGTTTCAAACTATTTTACCATTACATCACTCCATGCCTACTTTCTTTCATATGTCCCATACCTATCCACATAGTTTGAGTGTTCGACAGTGTTTGAGTGTTATCTGTTACTTGCCTTGAGCCCCCTACATTAACTTCTTTTTTTTAATCTTCTTACCTGCCTTCTTTCTACCTCCCCAATATTCACAGCTTTTTTTTCCTCCACCCACACGCAAACTTCTCTTGCCACGAAATCTGATCACCACAAGCAGCGCCGATGACCTCCTCTCCTCCTTATTCTCTATCGTATTTTCTTACTTCATCTCTAAATCCGAGTGTTTTTTGTGTGTATGTTTAGCTTTGAGTGTCTATCATTGTGTTCTTCTGTGTGCTTTTTCAAATTTCAGAGAGAACATATGTTCCATTGTATGTGTATTGGCCTTTGTGGGTGTGTGGAGATCGAGCGAATGGAAAAAAACGACCCTTAATTGATTTCTTGTTTGTGATCCTTGGAGACACACTTGTAATAGTGATTTCAATGCCATGTGATCTCTTTTAAATTGAACCAACATAGCTTAAAAAAAACCCAAATCGGATAAACATAAAAAACCAATTTCAAGCAAGAGGACGGGATATGATTTGAAGAAAGAACACACAAGAGTCCACAACACCCGGGATCACATTTGGTACTTTTTTGGTTCTAATTCAATTTAAATGACATCTTATTTTCTTTAATTTTGTTACTGTTTAGCTATTTTCTTTTATGTGGGTTTACATTTGTTTCCAGACGGTGATTAAGGCAGACTGATTTGTATCACACATTCCTTTGGTATTCTTCTTACTACGATCGTATGAAACCATATATAATCTTCTGTTATTAGAAGTAAACTTGCAGTGCAAAAGATATGTGTATATCGTATGTATTAAAGGAACAAAACACTGGAACTTATCAAAGATAATAATACACACTTCGAAATACACATGTATTTGATATATTGCGCGCATTTATAGATTTTTCAATGATTCATTTAATGTATTTGATTTTTGTTTCAAAATTCAGTTACATTAATGTAATCATGTAATGATGTAGTAGTCATATTTGATTATTTGTCTCATATAATGGCCCTTTAAAAATTGTGTACGTACAGTCCTTTCC
This sequence comes from Pulicaria dysenterica, assembly GCA_947179395.2. Lineage (NCBI taxonomy): Eukaryota > Viridiplantae > Streptophyta > Magnoliopsida > Asterales > Asteraceae > Pulicaria > Pulicaria dysenterica. The sequence goes on along the minus strand of OX359292.1, from coordinate 72,931,539 downwards.
ATGCATATTAACTTAGGTTGAATTGAAAGAAATGCTGACAATTACTATAGCAATTGTTTGGTGACAAGGTGCGCAACAGAGTAGATGAGAAACCTGAAAACTAAGTGGTAATATTCTCATACTATCTTAGGATTAAACATTATATTCTTGATATTTTTAAGTGATAAAAAAGTATAACTTGTATAGATGAGGTGAGATCTTGCAGGAGTAGTAAGTACTCTACCATATAGTATGCATAAAAAGGGAAACTAAATCAAAAGGCCAAAGATAATGTCAAACATTCTATTTTATTGTGAGAGGTAGTTGTTTCATACATTGATAAATAGTTAAATTTAATTTGATATGGCCCCAGCAGTAATATTCGTAATCTTATGCACATAGACAAAGATTGTTTACAAAATCATACACATAAGATGATTATCTTACAAAAAATGCCTTAGTAATTGTGAATTTCTATAATCAACTGGCAATATGCATTCTTGGTCATTTAGAAAATTAGGCTTACGCTTGTTGCAGGTCGTGGTCTGTAAGTAATGTTGAGTGTCCGTGACAGGTCTAGGATTTACTTTTTACTATGACTCAAACCCAGCTGGATCATGTTGACCCACTAACACTCTTTTCTTGCTTTTAATTCATATCGTATTATTAAGTTAGATTGTTACAATAATTAATTCTAAATTAAATAAACTACTTTAAGAGAAAAGTTTTTAAGCTATGAAATATGTGACATGATCCTTTTTTCAACTTCAGGATAAAAAAAACAAATATTGTTGATGACTTTCGACCCCGCACTCTCTACATATTACTTTTCCAATATCCCACCTAGACGTGACTCGATATGATTGTGTTATACTAATTTACAAGTTACCTTCAGTATTGTTTTTATAGAATTAGGTGTTCATGTTTAAAACATCAATATAAATTGTCATGGGCCGTGCATAGCACGGCCTTGAAGCTTTACTAGTATATATATAAAAAGAGCTTATGTCTCTTAATAGTGACACTTGTCCATTTAAATAGAATGACACTATTTTGAGTTTTAAAAAACTCATATTCTTACGTATAATGATATAAATTTATGTCTTTCTATTTTAAGCTCTCAAACAATTATACATTGAAAACTTTCAAAGGGAGGTGATCTTCTTACACAACAAAAGTAGCCATACAAAATAAATATATGCATTATCAAATTGTATCATGTGTATTAAGTATTAACTACTTATATCTACTAAAAACTGTTGTGTACGCATTAACCCTCCTTTCAACATTGTATATGCCAGAAGTTCATACTCTTTGTATTTGCTTGTTTTTCAACTCTGTACCTTATTGTTTATGTACTTAAAATTCTAAACCCACATTATTCAGAAAAATATTCATTTCTCTCCTTATAAAAAAAGTAATTTGGTTGATTCATCAATATCATCGTACATAAGTCTCCATCTTTTGTGCAAAATCTTTATTTACTCATACTGTTTTGATCATCTTTTGCCTTTAATTAGAATTAGATTTGATAAATTATTATATCATAAAGGGTTTTATGATATATATATATATATATATATATATAATGAAGATGAGGAGATTTGGTTGAGTAATGAAATCAGCGTATTACTTGTATGAAGTGATTTGTATTTTGAACAGTGAATTGTGTTTTTATTAAAGATTTATAATTATTATATAAAATCAAAAACTTTTGAAAGTTGGTATGAGAATAAAAATGTGACCGTACATAATATATATGGTAAAATTTTGATATAATAGTATAATACCTATATGTTGAGAGATTTAAAATCCACACATTTTCAAATCCTTAAACTAAAAATCTTCTAAGTTTTTTATTCTGTGTTCTAGATCGAATGACACCAATATATTGTTGGGTGTAATAAAAAATTTGATTAACTTTTGTTAGTTATTCAATAAAATTATGTACGATGATGTTTACTTCGGATGCTTACTTATTGTATGGTATATAGAGTGTGTTGAATGGTGATTAATAAGTAATAGTTGTATTTTTTTTGTTATTTACAGAAGTACATGTACTTTATTAGTTTTTTCTTCTGAAAAATACACATCTATATCTTTAATAATAAATTTAATTAGAGCATCATGGGCCGTGCTTAGCACGGCTGAAAGAAATAACTAGTATATATATATATATATATATATATATATATATATCTTAATTTGATGTCAAGATCGAGCATCAAATGTTGTCGAATATGCATGGATGGTGGTGTAAATGTGCAAGTTTTAGGCCATGGAGAGCATGTCTCTATCATATGGATCTGCATGCTAACAGCTAACATATATGAACCAAAACTAAGAGCTGAGTGGGCATGAAGGACAATTAATTAGTAAATTCCCACTAAACTAAAAACCCGACGAAAGTGACATAATAAATAATTAATTACCCCTAGTGATGTATCAGGGGAAAAGGACTAAAAAATTGTTAAAACCTAGGATTGTTTTTTATACCTTGATGATAATTTGTTTTTTAGATATAACATTGTTACTAAGCATATATATATATATATGCATTGTTAATAAGCATATACATACATACATATATATATATACACACACACACACATACATACACGTTTCTTAATTTGCTTCTTATTTTCTGGAAGCTATGGAGTATGAGAAAGGAGCTGGAGATAAGTTTACACAAGATGGAACTACTGATTTTAAGGGTAAACCTGCTTTGAGATCAACTACAGGGAGGTGGAGAGCCTGTTACTTCATGCTAGGTGAGTGTATTAACATACATATATACGTATGTACGTACGTACGTACATACATACATATATACATACATACACTACATACAAACATACATACATACGAACGGACGTACAAAAATGTTGAATAATGTCTCACATAGGATGGAAAGTGACTTTCTAATGAGCTTATAAGAGTCATGGGCTACTCCTTTCATAACCAATTGGTTTTGAGTTGAAACCCCACAAACTTACAAAAACTATATAGGTATGTTACTACAAAAAAACACCTTTTTGCGGCGACAATTATCGCCGCAAAAGGTCATATTATTGCATCAACAAACTTTTAGCAACGAAACGTCGCCACAAATATTCATTGCAATAAACTCACATCAAATACTTTTTTGCGACGAAAACTTTGACTTTTGGCGGCGAAGGTCGACAGACCTAGATCTTGCCACATGCAAGAATATTTATTTTCATTTGTAAACATAATTTTTAGGCTATGAAGTGTGTGAAAGAATGGCATACTATGGAATAGCAACAAATTTGGTCTTGTACTTAACAAGGGAATTGCACGAAGGCACCGTGGAATCATCAAATAATGTCACAAATTGGGCGGGAACTGTGTGGATAACTCCTCTTTTGGGTGCATATATCGCTGATACATACCTAGGACGATATTGGACTTTCATGATTGCGGCTGCTATTTATCTTCTGGTAAGGTTATGTTTTTCTACCGCACATATATATAAACACTATAAGCACTTTAGGCCTAAGCACTAATAAGTTGCACTTATGCTCAAGTAGAATGGGTCGTCTCTAATAATAATTTTTTTTATCAATCTTGTATAACCAAGTAACTATTCAAATGCTTTTGAAAGAAATAACCATTCAAATCACACAGTCATTTTCTCTATTACAAGCTTTGGTAATTTTTGTTGGTGATTTTAGTGTCACCGGTTCATTTAGTTTAATGGATTTTGTACGTGTATTTCAAAGAGACTTAACTTTGTTCTAACACAAGTTTGGAGAATGTGGAGTGTATGTTTGTGTGAGTCTACGTTGGTCCCGGTAAGATAAACGGGGCAACGCCCCCTGGCGGGGTTCTAGGGGGATCCGGCCCAAAACCTATTATAGTAGAAGGATTTTAATGAAAATTCTCGATTTTAAGAGGGTTTCATTATAAATCTAAAAACTTTGTAACCTCCGTTTTCTTGTTTTAATATGCAAAAACGGATCATTTTTAACACACAATTTAAAACACTCTCTTTTGTCCCTGTTTCCAATCTCTTTCTGTGTCAAGAATTTAATCATATACTTCTACAATTATACCATTTTGGATTTCGTGAAACTAAGACACTTAGGATCGAAATATCGAATTGAGTCACATAATCTGATTACTATTATGGGTATGGACCTATATATGGATCCATGCCGATAAAAGTATCATTGTAGTGTCTTGCACAAATATTTTTACTAGTTTATGTGTTAGGTGTAATTAAAAGTTAGAATGCTTGACTTGGTAATGTACTTTTAAAATTACAATACTTTTGTTTTTCTTTAACAGGGTATGTGTTTACTAACTCTTGTGGTTTCACAACCATCCCTAAAGCCACCATCATGTGGCAAACATGTGAGTTACCTGGATTGTGATAAAAGGGCCTCCTTATTCCAAGTTGGCATCTTCTATTTTGCACTCTACATTATTGCAATCGGCACGGGTGGAACCAAGCCAAACATCTCGACGATGGGTGCGGACCAGTTTGACGATTTCGAGCCGAAAGAAAGGGCCCATAAACTCACTTTCTTCAATTGGTGGATGTTTAGCATAGTTTTTGGTACTCTTTTCTCAAGTACATTCCTAGTTTATATTCAAGATGATGTAGGTTGGGGTTTGGGATATGGCATCCCTACAGTAGCACTACTTGTGGCCATACTAGCGTTTATAATCGGAACACCAAAGTATAGACACAAGCCACGGGCGGAAAGCCCGTTGACTCAAATGACTAGAGTACTGGTCGCAACTGTAAGAAAGTGGAATGTAATTGTACCGGCCGACAGTAAAGAGCTTTATGAGTTAAGTTCGGATGAGTACGCTAATCCTGGAAAGTATAGAATCGGTCATACATCTTCATTAAGGTAACTTCTTTAAATGAAAAACATTCGAAAAACACTTGTTATTGTTGAACTTGTACGCATAACCTTTTGTTTTATGACCCTCTTTTGATACTGTTAGGCCAACGACCTGTGATAAGTTCTTTTGTTACATATAGGTTGCTTGATAAAGCCGCAGTGCAAATCAATAATCCTACATCCGAATGGATCCTATGTTCCGTGACTCAAGTCGAGCAGACTAAGCAAATGGTGAAAATGATCCCGATTTGGTTTGCAACCCTTATTCCTAGCACATTAATCGCTCAAGCTCACACACTTTTTATCAAGCAAGGGACCACGTTAGTTCGATCTATGGGACCGCACTTCGAAATCCCGCCAGCTAGTCTAGGTGTATTTCTTACAATCTCCATGCTTATTAGCATCGCGGTTTATGATCGCTTATTTGTTCCCTTTGTTCGAAAGTGCACAAAGAACCCAAGAGGTATCACTCTGTTGCAGCGAATGATTATAGGAATAATCCTCCAGATAATTACGATGATCGTTGCTAGTCTTGTAGAAAGGCGACGACTACACGTCATAAAGGATCATAGCATATATAAAATCGGTCATGTTGTGCCTCTAAGTATATTCATTCTTCTTCCTCAGTACATGTTGATGGGTGTTTCCGAATGTTTCTTAGAAGTAGCAAAACTCGAGTTTTTCTATGATCAAGCCCCCGAAGGAATGAAAAGTCTAGGAACGGCTTATTATACGACCAGTATTGGTGTTGGCTCTTTTCTTAGTAGTTTCATCTTATCGACTGTGGCTAATGTTACAAAGAAGAACGGACACAAAGGTTGGATCTTAAACAACCTTAACGTATCTCGCCTAGATTATTACTATGCGTTCTTCGTGGTTTTGAGTTTCGCGAACTTGCTTTTCTTCCTTGTTGTCGCAAAAAATTTCGACTACAATGTCGAAGCCAGTGAAATCAAAGAAGACTTGAAAGATGATGATGAAAAGTTCACACAACAAGCTCACGTTGCCGAGTCCTAAAATGGGTAATATTTTTCTAGTTAATGTTTAAGGATTAGCTAGGGACTGTTCATTAGCATAAAACTAGACTAAAGACCCACTATTTTGTGTATTTGGTGGTTTGCCGTTTGTTGTGTTAGAATAGGTTGTATTCGTAGAATATGCATGTATTTTAAATTTTCTCTACTATTACATTTTTTTTTTAAATATATAATTATGAAGACATGATCGTAGTTAAACCAAAGTCATGAGGTTTGAACTATGTTTGATGTATAGATCATTCTGTAGAATAATAGAAACATGTAAGTATTTTGTATTATATTGATAACTATTTATAGAGTATATGAGGTACAAAAGAAACCCTAATATTAAACTCTAATGAGCCCTAGCCTATCTATCTAGGTCCGGATCAAGTCCCCTCTCAGTGAGATCGATTAAAGATCGGATGTTCACAGTATAGCGTAAAATACAATGAAAGAGATTAAATACATAAGAATAAAATATGTAGAAAAGAGCCCTTCTGCATTTCCAGCTTCAGTTACTTTCTCAGAAACCTTTTTCAAATTGGAAACTCCAATCTAGTTTCATTTTTTACTTCAAGCCAACTTTAGCTCTGGCTAATTTTGCAACATACCTATTACCTATCAAAAAACAATAAAAGGAAATTAAGAAGCACTTTGTGGTAAACTGTCTATCTTTTAATAATCTGCAACTTTGTGGTAAACTGTATATCACAGAGTTGACTTCTGAATTGAAGCTATTCATAAATGTTGGAGTAATTCTTATATATAATAAGAGTAAAAAGAAAAATTTTGTTCTTTGATGTTCATATAAGTTAAAGACGGTTTTTTATTAGAAAGTTCAATTCATTTGCAGTGTTGAGTAAATAGTAATGTCTTACATCGGACGAAAAGTGACTTTGTATTGTGCTTAATAAGGGTATGATCGAGCTACTCCACACCAATTGGAGACAAAAGAAACCAAATGACAACAATCTTAGCCTTGTGATACACAAATCATAGGGTAGACAAAAGAAAGGGACTGAAAAGGATATGAGGTGTAGATTCAACCCATCCAGGATTATTATACCAAATTGTTGGTATAGTTTGGTAAAGTTCCAATATGACAAACGTTTAAAAGAATATGATCGATCATTGGTTATATGCATATTATCTTTAACGCAATGGGACTGAGAGATGAGAAGGGAGTCCGAGAAGATTTTACACAAGACAGGACTACAAATCTCAAGGGTAAACCCGTCTTAAGATCAACTACCGGGAAGTGGAGAGCTTGTTATTTCATGCTTGGTGAGTGTCAAATTAGATAAATACACAAAACAAGTCACATCTTAAACATGTTGATTAATAGTCAAAAAATTTCATAAAATACTTGTCAAGTTCTTTAAAATTAATTTGTAGGCTATGAAGCGTGTGAAAGAATGGCTTACTATGGAATAGCAACGAATTTAGTCTTGTACTTGACAAGGGAACTACACGAAGGCACCGTCAAATCATCCAACAATGTCACAAATTGGGTTGGCACTGTGTGGATGACTCCTATTTTAGGTGCATATATTGCTGACACGTATCTAGGACGTTACTGGACTTTCATGATTGCTTCTGTCATTTATCTTCTGGTAAATTTATGATTCTATTATATTGAACATTGTTTATCATTCAACCTTACACTACCAATTCATGTGTTATCGTGTTATAGGGCTTAAGCGCAAACCTTTTATTGTTATAGGGTTTAAGCCGATAAGAATATCCATTTTGTTTTATTTTAACAATTTTTGTTCTATTTTAACAGGGTATGTGCTTATTGACTCTTGTGGTTTCACTACCATCCCTAAAACCACCATCATGTGGAAAGTATGTGACTTACCTAGACTGTGATAAACGGGCCTCATCGTTTCAAGTTGGTATCTTCTATTGTGCACTCTACATTGTTGCAATCGGGACGGGTGGAACCAAGCCCAACATCTCGACCATGGGTGCAGACCAATTTGATGATTTTGAGCCTAAAGAGCGAGCCCAAAAGCTCACTTTCTTCAATTGGTGGATGTTTAGCATCTTTTTTGGCACCCTTTTCTCAAATACATTCCTAGTGTACATTCAAGATAATGTGGGTTGGAGTTTAGGGTACGCGATACCAACACTAGCTCTACTTATGGCCATAATAATGTTTATATTCGGGACACCGGTTTATAGACACAAGCCAACAGCAGAAAGCCCATTTACTAGTATGGCCAAAGTACTAGTTGCTGCTGCAAGAAAGAGGAATGTAGTTATACCTGTTGACCCTAAAGAGCTTTATGAGTTGACTTTGGATGACTACTCTAGTTCTGGCAAGCATAAAATTGACCATTCCTCTTCATTAAGGTAATATTGTTTATGTTTTCTTTATCTACAATAGAGGTTATATTTTCTAGCCATTTACTTATGAACTTGTTAATTTAGGTTGTGTTTTATCTCAAACGGGTCAAATATAATAATTAGCTAAAAAGGGAACGCGTCAATGGGTCCCACAGACTATTTTTTAATTTATGCAACCTTCTATAGTGTCCTTTCTACATGACATCTAATGCCCAACGCGTTAAAGAAGGTTTTTTGGATATAGGTTCCTTGACAAAGCCGCAGTGAAGATCAAAGAACCGATTTCCGAATGGGAGTTATGTCCAGTGACTCAAGTTGAGCAGACAAAGCAAATGGTCAACATGGTCCCGATTTTATTTGCAACGTTCATTCCTAGCACATTAGTGGCCCAAACACACACACTTTTCATCAAACAAGGCACAACCTTGGTTCGATCCATGGGACCGAATTTTGAGATACCACCTGCCTGTCTAGCCGTGTTCATCACCATCTCCATGCTCATCTCCATTGTTGTATATGACCGTTACTTCGTTCCATTTGTTCAAAAATACACCAAGAACCCACGAGGCATCACTCTATTGCAACGAATGGGAATCGGCATAGCCCTCCATGTCATTATCATGATCATTGCTAGTCTGGTAGAAAGGCATAGACTAATTGTTGCTAAAGATCATGGTATATTTGAAAAAGGTCAAATTGTGCCTTTAAGTATATTCATTCTCCTTCCTCAATTTGTTTTGATGGGTGTTGCTGATAATTTCTTAGAAGTTGGAAAACTGGAATTTTTCTATGATCAAGCACCCGAAGGAATGAAAAGTCTTGGGACGGCTTATTTTACAACTAGTCTTGGTGTCGGGTATTTTCTTAGTAGTTTAATCCTATCGACTGTGGCTACTGTTACAGAACGTAATGGACACAAAGGTTGGATCCTAGACAACCTTAACGAATCTCGCCTAGACTATTATTATGAGTTCTTCACGGTTTTGTGCCTTTTGAACTTCCTTTTCTTCCTTATAGTGGCAAGAAACTTTGTCTACAAAGCTGACATGGATGAAACAAAAAGGGAGCTGAAAAAGATACCAGAAACTTTATAGAACAAGCTGCTTCATCACCTGTTGATCTTAAATTTTAATACTTTTTCCACTTGGAGATCTTGAGTTTGTCTCATACAGATTATTATTATTATTATTTCATTTCTTATTGGCATCTATAGCACCAAAAGAGGGCCTAAGTTCAAGTATTCCCAGAGCAATAAGGCAAAAAAAAAGCAATATGAACATCTGTATTGAAATATATATGTATATATATCGAAGTGAAGGAAAAAAGGAAAGAACTATTGTTCTTATCTAATAAAAGTCTCTGCAGATGGTACAACCATGGCTAATGGCTGCCAAGTGAAATCAGGCTGAAGATGCACAACTCCCACATAAAATCTACCCCTGCCATAAAACAAAGTTGTTGAAAGAAGCATAAATTGTCCTTTGTCCTTTTTATGATAAATCACAAAGTTATATATGAACTATCCAATTTGGTATACAATTAATTCGTAAATCACAAAGTTATGTATGAGAACTATCCAAATCTTTGTCCTTTTTATGATATCGTGAAGCATAAATTGTTGAAAAAAGAAAATTATCATGTTAGAGCATCCGCAATAATAAATTTTATCACTATCCGTTATGTCAGTATCTCTAACTCATCGCATACATCTATTTCTCTCAATTTCTATTTGTTTAAAAAAAAGAAAAAAAAACAAGACATAATGAGAAAGGCCATAGATTTATTATATGTTAAAGTTTACATGAATGTTTAAAATTTACATAAAAAATTCTCCGGTTTATACATGGAATATTAAACTATTATAGAACTAAAAAAGAAGAATAAATTACTAAGGTAAGAGATTTTTGTCCTTTCAAATATATTTGAACCAATATTTTTAATATAAGGACCATATATATAATTTTTAAAGTTTAGGAGCTATCGGTAGAAGAAACTTTGTAAATGAACATAATTTTTTTTTTTTTGTATAATTAACTCTTTATAAATTTCGTTATTTTTGGTATTACTAGATTTTAGTGGATGGTTAATTGTTTACACCAAATTAGCATCATTTTAGTTTTTAAATTTTAATGTTTAGACTTTAGACTTGGAGCATATTGGACCCCGCATTGAAATAGTGGGCTAGTTATGAGAGCTCTATATTTGGCCCAATAAGACACCACCACCAGGCACCAACCAAACCCTAACCTCCTCCTCCTCAATAAATACTTGTCTCGCACCTTCCACAACCCTATCCCTCTTTTTCAGACACGTCGGAGGCGATGATGATCGTTCGGTCAGTCGGAGCACGCCCCTCTTACTCGTCAACTTCATTCTCATTTACTTAGATCCTTTTCATCATCATCGAAAGCTTAATGGAAGGTGATTTGTACATCCGTGAATTTGATTGGTATACCGTTTTACGCTCAATTAATATTCAAATCAATTTCACTGTTATACAACTCCCCAACCATACCTAAAGCTCCGCCTTATTTGACTTCTTTCTCTGTCTCCCCTGTTTACCCGACGGTGTTAATTGTTCAGTAAGTGCTTAAATGTGGCTTAACCCTAGTTGTAGTTACAGAGGTTGATCCATAACATTGTTAGTTTTTCATTCTATTTGTGATTACGGTTTATTCCTTCCTCAATAGTTGTGATTACGTGACATATTCGTGCTTGAATACAGAATTATTGCAGTGATTTTGACTTTTATCAGCTGTGTATAGTCTATATTGACGAAGCAGCTGAGCCCTAACTAGACAGTGAACTGCTTTGAATGCAAATGGACTTGTAATTCACATGCAGTGGGACTCTCTGTACATTTATGATAATGATTGTTTTTTTTCTTGTTAGTCCATCTTGGCAAAGCAGTAGAGACTTCGGTCTATGAATTGTTTTGAATGCTAATGGACTTATATAAAATTTCAGTCTTTTACTGTTCTGGACTTTCAAATATCATTGGAGTACCAAGTCATTCGGACTGAAACACTAAATAATTTCTTAAACTATTTTTATATAAATCTTGTTATCTTGCTATATTTCAAGTTATTGTGTTGTTATAAAATGCTTCTGTTCAGGTGTGTTTAGGGTTTAGCTTATGCATTGGTCTGCTTGTCTATTCAAGAACTTTGCCATATTTTAAAACTTACAACCAGGAATTGTATATAGTTTTATAAAATAAACCCTTTAGTCCATCTTGGCAAAGCAGTAGAGCCATCAGGCTATGAACAGCTTTGAATGCTAATGGACTTATATCAAATCTCAGTCTTTAACTGTTCTGGAGTTCCAAAATTCATGGAATTACCAGTTCATTCGGGCTGAAACAGTCATTTTACACAAATCTTCGACAGTCTACTTTAATTTTGATGTTTTAGTGTAATAGATAATGTTGGTTTTGCTGTCTCTGTTAATGCTTTTCTGGTATTCTCCTATCTTGTTATTCTTCTACTCTTTGTATGGAATTGTAGTGCTTCAAATTTGCATGCAAAAAAGGTGGATTGTTTGTTTTCAGCTGAGCTCATAATGTGAGCTCAATATGGGGAGTAGTATCCTGTCCATCACTAAAACATTTGTCTATTGTCACGTCGGGACACCTAAACACTTACGACAATGAATCTCAATCATCGAAAGTCGAAACCCTGGAAAAAATTGATGAATCCAAGTCATTGGTGATAAAGAAAAAAAGGTAAAACGATGATTGAGACCAAGGCAAATGGTTTGATAAAAAAATGTCGAAGTCATTTTTTATCCTTTCTTGATAAAAAGAGTTCATTTTAGATTGAGAATCTTCTAAACTTTACTAATAAATTGTTTTGATTGAAATGCAAAACAATCAATCCCATAATGAATTAGTTAATGAGTTGAAATAAACTAACAAAAATCAAGAGCTTTTACTTCATTGGACCCATGACCTTAGTTAATCCTATAATTCATATCAGCATCAAGTACTTTTTTTAGCCTAAATTTTTATCCTTGTTCTACGAATATAAATAATTATTACGATAAATTATTGTAATAATTATCGTAATAATTATTTATATTTTCATTTTACTATTATAAGTATTTGTTTTTATTGGTCCTATGATTTGACCAATTGTAACTTGTTTTGAACATTTGAACGATTTTGAAAAGACTCGGAATAAATACTAATAAAATTATTAAATAAGTTAGTGTGCATATCTTGATTTTTTATTGACTTTTTTGAAAGAGGTAAGATCCGGTGAATCGGAAACAATTAATTAAGAATAAAAAACTTTTTTTATGGAATAGACATGTATTGCGTGGATAATACCTTTTCTTCTACTTCCAGTTCCTATGTTA